>CAUZXS010001083.1:325000-330197 GCA_963585895.1 Sepioteuthis lessoniana | reverse complement strand
GATTAATCTAAAATGTATATTTGACATTGATTATTTTTCTGTTTAACTTTAGAAGATTTACTCAGACAAGGTGTTACTGAATTTAACATTATTAAAGCTATTTCAGAAATATTTTGTGAGATTTTGAAATCTAGGGTAAGGAATAAATACTACGGCTGATACATTTTAAGAATAATTGCAATATCATGTAGCATAAACTCGATAATATGAAGAAATATTCAGTGTGTACCAGGAATGAAGCATTGGAAAAGGAAATAAATGAAAGAATTGATTTTGTTCGATGATATCGCCTATCAAAAACTTAAAAATGAATCGAGGCAAACTATCTCGAGGAAGGGACGACGTATTCTTTACATGCATTTATTCTCCAGACCTGTTTTCTTCAGAATATTACTCGTTTCGTCTCATGCAACATTTCTTGTTTGGTCAGTGACTCCAGACATTTGAAGATATCGAAAATTCCATCAAAGATTTTATCGAATCAAAAGTGAAACATTTCTTTTATGATGAAAGACTTAAATTAGCTGCAAGGAGACGTAAGTTAACAGAAAGTCTGTAAAATACTTTGATGACTAAGAAACGATGATGTGGATTTATACGAATAAAGTATTTTGTGTAAAATGCTGCAAGTTTAGCATACATCTATTACTTTTACAGGAATATATAAAGTATGCCGTATAATTATTTCTTCATGAAAATTGCAATGGATATTATACCAGTTTTAACTAGACAAAGTACACCTACATTGATTGCCCTGGTCATTTAAATTGTTACTGGAACAGTAAGAATTAATTTTAGATTAAATCCGAATAGGCTGATACTGAAGCACTGCTTAGAATTGTTTTAGAATGTCACATTTTAAAAACGTTCATTACAAGCCATTGTTAGACGCGCACTCTGTTTGTTCTCTTTAACATCTCTTTTTATCAAATTCGGCTTCATTTACAACTTTGTGAAAGCAATCATATTGATCGTGGTTGAATCTCACATAACTGAAAACAAGCATTTTCGCTTGACCCATGTTCTGAGAATTGATGTTAAAAATATATTGTTTGGCAAACTGAATCCATTTCGTATTAATAGTACAAACCTCTTTCTGAGTCTCAGAGAGATGAAAACGATACTGCTTTAATAAACAACATGCTAACAGGTCCATAAAGACGGAATTGCATTCTCATCTCACTTTTCTTTCTTCTAATTTGATCCAGATAAATGACTTGCCTGGAAAAATGTTCCACCGAAATATTCCGGAAATCTTATACCGGGCACCAAATATGATGGGTGGATTCTATTGCTTTCCACGGCAGGAGACCAGTGTTTTCTACAAGCAAACGAGTAAATTTCGCAAACACTATTGAACATTTTTTGATCAATGACTCTATTGAAGATATTGAGGACATTTCTTTTATTACTAGATGAGAGAAGTTTTGTCTTACAGGAATTCTTATTTTTTAAACTAATGTAATACGATGAATATAATGTGAACATGTGAATTTGATGTAATAAAATATTTACTGAGTACCCAAGTTTTATTTCCAGAGTGATAGTATATCATGTAAGATAAAATGCAAAATTTAAATTGTGTGTATAGTATTTGAATTTGTATTTTTTTAAAAGTGTAACGATGATGGCTACAAAGAGACTTCAGATTTGATTTCTGGGGCTCGAATACAGTCAACAGAAAAAAAAATTCCTTTTACGGCAAAGAAAAAAATGTTGGCTCTCAGTGCTATTAGCACTAATTGTTACTCATGACTCACTAATAAACAATCAAATAAATAAGGTTAATAAGACCAGTGCACATCTAAGGTTCAGTTTATTTTCATCTGTAAATGAATCACTGCTAACATGTTTTGTTATAATTGAATAAGTTGCTAACTTTCAGAAGATTTTATAAACTTTGACATAACATTATTTTTTGTTCCATTTGTTTTGAAAATAAATGTTTTTTTCATTTCATTCTTATACTTAATACTCCTTCTCCCTGTGTCTCTTCTCTTTCCTACTCTTTTTTTTTCCTTTCGTCTCCTGTTTTCCGCCCATTCAATCTTTCTTTCTTTCTTTCTTTCTTTCTTTCTTTCTTTCTTTTTCATTTGCTTCCATGACACGTAGCGTACTCTTTTCTTCCTTTTGTAGCAGACGAAAAATTATTTAGTGTAATTTTCCAGTTTTGATGCTCTGTTTATCAGATTAAGATTTTTAAAATATAGCCTAAAAGATAGTACTGTGGTTGGGTTACTCACAAATGATGTCAGTGATCATTTGCCAGTATTTAAGCTTTTGAAAGGATTATAAGAAGAGAAAAACAATAAAATTAATTGCAATGGTGGAGAGAACGGCTCAAGAGAGCAGTGCTTTCAGAAATGAATTACTGTCACAAAACATGAGCTGTGTGATGTTGCCAAAACATATGAAGCGCTTTAAAAATATCTATATTTGTATAACAATTTCCTCTGAAACGATGAAGCAATAAGTCATGAATCACAAAAGAACTGAAGCCGTAAAATTCAAGTAACACACAGACACAGACACACACAGACACACAGACACAGACACAGACAGACAGACACACACACACACACACACATATATATATATATATATATATATATATATATATATATATATATATATATATATAAAACATGAAAATACTGAGGGTGAAAAATACAAAATAAAAAAGCAAGTTAACTGATATTATGATAAGAAACAACGAGGAATATCATAAGAAATTATGAGGGACGGCCAGAATTATTGCACTATTTGCCAATGATCTTTCTTTCCTTTTTTTTTTATAGTGTATTACCTGCTGTTGCCTTGTTGTCTTTTGCTAAACGGATTTGGCATCGCTATTGTTTTTATATTGAAATTCAAGTTTACTGTTATATTTTTGGTATATTTTCATTTCTTTCAGAATCGAAAAAATGTTAAGTAATGATATTTAAAAAGAAATTCTCATGTTATTTGCGTTGCAAAAGATTTTCCCCAAAACTGGAAAATCATTACATGCTATTAAAATCTTTGACATACTCAGCATTCTGCTTCGTACAGCTTGTCAGTCACACGATGCATTCTAAGTGGTTTCCTCAAAGTAAAAGGAGCGTGTTAATCTTGTTTGACCAATACGTTGTGGAGATAATGTGACTTATTCTTTATTAGAATTTTTGAAACCTTTTGTTGCATCATTTTATGTCTTTTGCTACTTATTTTTCTTAAAGAACTAGTTGGTCTTTGTCTTAAAGTCTTTGTACGAGATTTTGAATCAGTCACAAGCTATTTTTGCGTTGATTTAACAGATGAGTTAGCTTTGCCATTTAATGTTATTCCTATGTGGCTTGAGAACCAGCAGCATTCTATATGCTGTTAAGTTTCTTCATTAATTTTATTAGGAAGTGGTTTTCAAATTTTTTTTTCTTTCTCAGGGTTGAAAGAGAGAGAGAGAGAGACGGGATGAAGATTATGAAAATTTTCATTGTTTTTCTAGATGAGCACAAGTGCTAGTTCTACTGCTTGGGGCAATGGGGATGTTATGTGTGACTAGTCATTCGTGGAATATCTCGTTAAATTCCTTTTTCTATGATTTCTTAGCTGATCAGTAAATAAAGCTACATTTGAGGATTTAGTGACCTGTTAATTTTGATTATGTTTGTCTGTCAGCTCTTCATTCTTTATGGGTAACGATCCGTAGAAGTTGCAGGGGTCTGAAACATTTGTTTTTTAATATTCTATGTGGAGGATAGATGCTGATATTTTGGTCAATCATTTTCCCTACAATTTGCCTTCTTTACCGAAAGGTGCTTCCTTTCCTTCATTTATTTATGACGGGGTCGTTGTACATTTTTCTAATTGTCAAGAAACGTATGCTTTTTATTCTTTATTATGGTTTTTTGTGAAGGTGAGACGAGATCTGACAGTAGATATCAAGGACCCTCTGCCAAAAGAAACCGTGGTAATTAAAGATTGGGGAAAAGAAAATCCAAGTGCAATTTTTACTTCGGTAAAGAAAAGGAAAGTAATGATATCATTAACAAGTATGAGAATAAAACTTTCATAGGCTGGAATAGAATGAATATCTTTAATCAAAAATAAAATTGTTAGTATTGTAAACTGTAAGAACTACTTTTGTAAATTGACATGCAAAACTGGTATATTCCTATCAAAAACGTTTCTCTCAGGCAAATTATAAATGCTGCATTTTTAACGTTTACGTATTGTTAACATTTCGTTCCATTGTACAAATGTATCAACGCTCCAAATTAAAAACTAGCTAAGTTTAAAATATCTGATATTTTAGATTTTCCAGATTTATGGAAGCAAGATAAAAGGTTTAGTACTATCATTATTTTGCGCCAATATTTGCCTTAATTGCAAATGTATAAAGAATTATCACAGTATTTTTAACAATTGAATGATATCAATATTTCTTACCAATATTATTTTGGACACAATGCATATCAAAATCGTGTAAGTTATAGATGCATCGTTGATGCTTTCTTTTCAGAAGCAAACAGGAAATGGCTAGAAGACAGGTTATCTTCAAAATAACAGATTTGTGACTTTTTGTTTTTTAAATTAGAATTTATATTGCAGCAAAAATGTGTCAGTCATCTTGTTAATAATTTCTGCGAGATATAAAATGCATCAAGTAATAATGACTTATAATTAAATTTGGTTTGTAAATCTTAACGGTGGTACGTAAAACATAACAATCAATAATTTTATAAGTTATTATTCCTCTAGAAACAACATTCGCATCGGAATTTTGAATATGCTGCACTGACGTTGTGGACACCTTAGATATTTGACTTACGGTTTTTCGCTGACTGAACCAGTTTAATTTTTTTTTTTTTAAATTCAAAAATAAAAACTATTCCTCACTGAAATTACAAATTGTAAAAAATATTCATATGATGTTTTCAAACTTTTGTGGGAATAAGTAAAATACTCAGCATTTTTAGCTTTCCGGTCGTAAAATTTACTAATTTTTCCTAACTCGTTTTGTCGGCAAGTAGATTTTATTCATTTCTTATGTATAATATTAATCTAACTTTTTTAAAAGGTTTGTCGTGTGTTTTCCTTGTCACATACAACATATAAAAAACGCATAAAAATGAAAAGTCAAAAAAATATCGCTGGGTTTACAGTTTGTTTTCACGTCATTTTAAGATTCGTTCAAGATAATAGTACATTTACAAAG
>CAUZXS010001083.1:310000-322500 GCA_963585895.1 Sepioteuthis lessoniana | reverse complement strand
TCACTTCTGCTGGTTACAATGGATAAATTTTAGCTTTGTTTGTTTGTAAACTATGATCAGGTGGTCACTTTTTGTGAGGAAATCAATTCCAATCCGCAATTCACTCTTCCAGATAATTGTAAACGTTATGATCTATGGTTTGCCATACACGCAGCAACCTTCAATACGAAGATTTCACAGTTTTTTTGGTGTTAATGTGAGAATTGTGCCGCGTATTCGGAAAGAGATCAATGAGTTCAATGCTGATTATGAAGGACAGCAGCTTGAAAACCTTATTCTGATCATTTGATGGATAAAGAACTCTTGAATTTGTTGGTGAGATACAGACACTGATTGACAATACTCCTAGCAAGTCAGTTAGGTTCATAGCCAGGGACCTGAGAGTGTCTGAGTTCTTATCGAGTAGTTATTGTTTGTCGACATTAGGTATTTTTCATTAAAGATAAGAAAGGACAATCTTCATCACTGGCTACGAATGACAAGAGGAAAGACAATGCTGCAAAGCTCTTGAACAAATTTGAACATTCCCTCCAGAAGAACTACGACGATGCTTTTTTCTCAACAGAGAAAAGTTTTGGGCTAGTACCAGTGAGCTCACAGTACACGCTGTTACTTGCTCTGTTCACTCAAGATATACTAGATGAAAATCAAAAAGTTTGGTATGGTATTTGAGGTGGTCACTAGTAATGGCTACATCTTTCCGCTATTCTTTGTATACATGGCCTCAGATTCAGCATAGAGGCCAACATATAGTTCCTGGAGGAGGTAATACCTTTTGTAAATCGAGAGGATGCGGCTGGAAGACCCCAAATTTGACATACGGTGTCTGTACCATAACAAAAAGGCATGAGAAACAATTCTTCTTTGAGAAAATTTTTCCGTAAATATGTCAACCCTTATTCTGGTGGCCTAACTCGCCAGATTGCAATCACTTATTATTAAGTGAATGGCGCGGTTCAGTGAGAGACCAAATTAAAGTGAAACACTAAATACAAAATGATAGCAAGGTTAATAGGAGCATTTCACACTTTAAACAAGGAGACCGTCGGAAAGGCTTGCAGATTCTCAAGTTATCTGGAAGCTGTGCTTGAAGCTAATGGTAACTTCTTAGCATAAACTAAATCTATTATATTCTAATATATCTTCATGTCATTTCGGTAAATATATTTGATAATGTGAGATGTCAGAGTTATTTCCATTTTTACATAATTTCTTTTCTTTCCGAACGTATAGGATTTTTTCATATTAAGGTGGTTAAACTCATCACCTGAAATGTGCTTACATTAAAGTGTTTGATTGCAACGACATTTTTTACACTACTGATGCTGTAATTAATTATCTTTTCTAAGTAATCATAATGAACAGCGTGAGCGCGGTAGAGATTCCAGATTATTATTATTATTATTATTATTATTATTATTATTATTATTATTATTATTATTGATTTGCGAATTGCATTGGAAGTTTTTTCAATCTTCGGAGTTTGAGAACTTTTACGATATTCCATTACTGAATATCTTGCTGCGATATGTTTTAATACAATACATAATACAATCATTGCTATTTTCCCTTGTTCAGAAGAGATAGCTATCATTATATCAAGAATCAATGCTCATGTGAGCATTGAAATCTTGGATAAGTTTCTCATCGCATGCATTGAAAATTGTTTTTTTAATGGTGAAGTGATTTTTCCGGATGATGATATATCTTGATATAATGTCTAAAACTCTGTATTAGGTGTTAGCAAAAGCTCCCAGCATTATTTAGTAAAAAACTAAAAATTAAAAACACTATGAAAATCAATATTTCGATCGAAACTTTTGCCTACGAATAAAATATGAATAATACAGTGAAAACATAAAATAAAAGAAATTTATTAAGATTTTTCAGTTATTGAATGCTTAAAAACATTGAATTTTATAAGGACGGATATATTATTCGTGGAATTGTGCCTTTCCCTATTGTAACAGTTGTTATGGTAACCGTTGAATGCTGCTTTAAAGCAAACACAACATCAATTTATGAAATACTGACACAATTCATTTCATTTATCAATACTGTTTAATTTTACGTTTTATCAGACTAAGTTAGATTTATAAAATATCTAAAACAGTTCCTTTTTCAAATATTGAAATCAATTGTGGTTCATACTATTTTCTGTAATATATATATATATATATATATATATATATATATATATATATATATATATATATATATATGTATATATATATATATATATATATATATATATATGTATATACATATATATATATATATATATATATATATATATATATATATATATATATATATGTATGTATGTTTAAAAACAAGAAATGTAGAAATAGTATTCCGTTTTCATTATAGATCAATTTCGCTTTTTCTAGTTCATGACATGGAATTCCTTTGAGACAATATATATATATATATATATATATATATATATATATATATATATATATATATATATATATACAGAGAGAGAGAGAGAGAGAGAGAGAGAGAGGGTTGTGTCAAAGTGTTTACTGTATCTCGTTTTGTTACTTTCATATATATATTTAGGTGGTTCAAAATTATCAATACTTTATGGAATTATAATTACGATATTTTGATTTTAAGATACATCCACAGATTAGTTTTTCTATTTTTTAGAAATTTTTTAATGTTTTATCTAACATTTCAGATTTTGTCATGCGGTGAGTTTATCGATCTAAATAATATATGCATACTTACTTGCACATGCACACTCACACATACATATTTGTGTGTAGGTTGTACATTCGTAGATAAATTGAAATGTTCAAAAGATTGAAAGTTCATCTAATAATATTATATCTGCAATCGGTAATTCTTCTGACTATTTGGATCCAAGGAATGCGACACAAATGAAATAATTTTGTAAAGGGCATGAGGTGGCTATTGCAATTAATAAACCTTATTTGATTACATTCTATGAAACCATCTTGGTTAACCAATGAAGTTTTCATCCGACCCTCTCATATAAATACCAATTTTTTTTTTTGAGTCCTTGAATATTTTAAGTTTAAATTCATTGTCATTTCATTATTTAGTTCATTTTCGTCCAGATATTACTTACATCACTGCATTAATTTCCTTGATATTCAATAATTTCTACAGGCACGTTAAAACAACAAAATGTTTACACATTCTATACTGATATTTCGAAATAGAATTTCAAAGATGATTTTATGATTAAAGACAATTGAAATAATCATATTGACAAACACAGAAGGAAAATTAGGCAGTCAAAGTAACATCGATCATTACGTTTAGATCAAAGAGGAAAACGGAATCAAAAGCAAAATTACATCAGAAAAATGGATATTATGTATTTTTAAAATTGTTTTGCCAAAATCACCAAAGAGAAATTTTCAGTATATTTGCCTTTTTTGCTTTTCGTGTGTTAAGTTTATCTAATTTAGCTACTGGCAGAGTTTTCCGTCAACATTTTCATTTTCATCAAATTCAAATATTTCATTACAGGTTCGGTCTCTGTACTTCTCTCCTTACATTCTTGCCAACATCTCTCTCTCTCTCTCTTTCTCTCTCTCTCTATCTATCTCTATATATATATATATATATATATGTGTGTGTGTGTGTGTGTGTGTGTGTGTGTGTGTGTGTGTGTGTGTGTGTGTGTGTGACACTCTTTCAATACCAATTTATATCTCACTGTTAATATAGATATCCATATCTTCATATTGATTCATCTATTTAGCACCACGTTCTATCTGCATGTAAAAGGTGTGCAATATATAATACTCTATGTAAAAAGTCGTAATATTTATTTAAATGCGTTCAAAAGCTTTTGATATAGAATAATTGCGGAAAGTTCGGCTAGTGAAAAAAAAAGCACAATCACCTAAAAGTTTATAATCATAGGCAGATATAGGAGGTTTATAATGGCTACAACGTAGATATTTGTTTTTCATTAATTAAAACATCCATTCATTTAAATTCAGTTCTCTTATAATTGAATGATTTGTAATGATGGGTTGTGTTGCTGTTTTGTTTGTCTAGGAGATTATATCATGCTATACTCATAGAAGCTAAAGTGAGAAACAACTGAAGATACTGACAGATGAGTGAGAACTAAGCTGGAGTTGGGAACTGTACTTTTTTATGTTTTCGTTAACTGCGCAGTCATGAAAGTAAAAAAAAAGCATTATGTATATAAGCTACATTTATTGACATCTTCCATTGTAACATGTATTTTTCGTCATTACAAGTGAATCTCAAACAAAAAATGACTTTTTAACAGATGGTATGTTGCATACCATACTGGGATTAAGTGATGCGTATTGTTGTTTGATTGGTCACAGTGATGCAAAAACAGTATGTAAGAGACCAATCATCAAATGAACCAATCAGCGTAGAGAATTTTCCAGCTGTCACACACACACACACACACACACACACACACACACACACACACAGACACACAAATAATTTTGAGATGAGTTTTGAGCTGAATAATAAATGTATATCTTTTCAGGCCAATTTCACTAGCAGTTTCATCAGTAGTTTAATCAAAGAGATTGTTTCTGAATTTAAAAAAAAAATCTTCACTCTCACCAAAAGATAAGCTTAAGTAGATGTTTCGGATGGAAGTCAAAATGATATCTTTGTTCCACCGGCAAATAATTTGTAACTATATGGTTGAAACCATTTGAAACGACTATTTTTCTCTCTTTTTGAATGATACCAAATTCAGTTATTTTTATTTGTAAATATATATAAATCGAGGTGATGTTTGCTATTCTTTAATATTGCTTTTGTTTTTACTTCTTTGTTTTTTCAATCAATACACATGTAATTATAGACACATTCAAAGATTAAAACACCCTCAGAGTCATTCGTTACCAAATGTCTTCTTATATTTCAGCATTTCTTACTCGTTGCTACGTCGACCAGAAACAAGGATTATACGTGGATTTTAGAATAAGAATGACTATTAATCACCGGAATGCACTTTAATCCGAAAGCAACTATTGCTTTGAAAAGATAAACTATAATCTTGCTTTGAATAATTTTCATGTTGAGTAGTTCAACAGATAAAAAAATGTAAACGTGGAATAAAGCATTTTTGCAATATTTCGCATAATAATTAATCTTTAAAATATCTACTCAAAGAATATTTATTTCTTTTGACAATATATTTTATATGCAATATTTTCATGATCCCGAATCAGATTTATAACCAAAACTTGGTATCAGGGTTTGGATTGGTTTATTTTATAGTGATTTTTGAATGCAGAAAATAAATAGAATAATTTTTATTCATTAATATGGTTTGAAATATTCTTATATAATACTAAAACGTCAGGCACAATTGTATTGTTTTAAATAGCTATTACTGTTCAATAATAAGGTTGCGATCCGGTTACTGCCACTAAACTTTCTTTCAAACCCATACTGCTTACTAGATTTCCAATCTAAGCATCGAAGTTCGTAACAGAAAATCGAACAGGCAAATAAAAAATAATAATGATAACGCAGTGACCATAAAAATAAAGTTAACATGAAGGAAATATACGTCATTATTAAATAAGTTTGTTACATTTTTCCGAAAATACAAATGTGGCTGGTAATATAAATTTAAAAATGATGTGCCAGTAATGGCGGTAACGGATAGTTACTCCACACTCTCCAGATTTGCTGAACACGAACCTCGCCACCAAATACAAAATAAAGTTATTCGCAGCACACGTTTGTGCATGTGTGTATGTGCATATGCCTGCATGTGCGTACGTGTATGTGTGTTCATACGCGTGTGTGTTAATATATTAAAGTGTAGACTGTCTGATTCTTGAGTAAGGGATTAGGAGGTCACTGATATCATTAAGTTTAGTCTACGCAACAATTATGTGAGCAACCTATAGGAAAGTAATATATACAACAACCATTTCTTATAAACAGAGTACTAAAAGAAATTTAAAGGTGAATAAAAATATGTGATCAAACTTTTGTTTGAATGAATGGTTTAACAATAAGAAATCTGTTAAACTGAGGAACCTGTCAAAATAATCATTAGATAAATCTCAGAACCCCTCAACTAAGAGCAAAATATGATCCCAGATAATTTTTGGCGGAGCAATGCCGGTTTTATGGAATGGGCCATCCTACTCTGCAGGTTCTACAGATGGCATATTATCGGCTACGGTACCATGGTTGTTAGCAATATGTCTTCGTCCTCAATTTTATTCATTTCAAAAAAATATATTTCCCACAGAAACCTTATCAAGTAGAACTATAGGTATGTATCTTGATATTTACGACTGCTGACGTCATCCTACCATTATGTTACTGCAACGCTATAAAAGTTTATAAAATGCAAGATTAAAGTAAGAGCTCTGCGTTTCATCCTCGAAAGAAGAAATAATACGAGATCACAAAGAAGCTACGAGATTTGTGACTCCATAATTGACAACCATAATATTATGATTATGTCACTAGAGAGAATAACGTACGATACAATTCAGTGTAAGGAATAGAATTTTCTTGTGGAATGACTAACGAGTCTTATTCAGAAAACACTCGAATATATAAACAGTGCTGACTTAAAAGTAGGAAGCTTTAGACATTGAATATATATATATATATATATTTATATATATATATATATATATATATCGTGTGTGTGTGTGTGTGTGTGTGTGTGTGTGTGTGTGTGTGTGTGTGTGTGTGTGTGTTATTCTTAAAACATGAATAAATAACTTAAGGAGGCTTATTTTGTGCTAAATGGAAAATCAATAACAAGAAGAAAGTACTATGGGGGATTTAGAGTATTCATCAAATGATGTAATTCCTTTATTTTTTTCAGTGACACCTAATTCAAAAGTATCGACCGATTAAATACGGAATCCCTTTACAACTGATAATCGCAGGGTTTTTTCCGTTGTTTTTAATTATATTTTAGTTTTATTGTCAAAAACTTGCGTTTTTTTTCTGTTTTCCGTTTTAAAATAATTCCTAAACATTTCTCAACTTTATCGTAAAACAATAAATCTCACAAAATTTTAAGGTGGTTCTTTAAACTTGCTTTCTTAATAGACTGACAATAAATCAATTGGAAACATTTTTGGAAAGCTTGAAATATCTCATAGAACAATAAGTAAAGCAATTCAAAAGGCTGAGTCTTTATTGATATGTTTCTGAAAAGTTAATGTCCATGATTGAATTTACGAATCTTAGTATTAATCCCCTTAAATCTATGCACGATATTTTGGAAGTGATTGAACCAATAACAATAACGCTTGAATAAAAAGAAAGGATTTAGAAGTAACCGAACCTGTAATCATAATGCTTGAATAAAAAGAATGGATTTAGAAGTGATTATACCAAAAATAAAAACGCTTTAATTAAAAGAAAATCACGCTTCAAGAAGCTTTTGAGTAATAAGTGAACTATTTTGAAAAAAAATTAAACCTTTAATTCAGTATTCATTTCTCTCTTGGTAAGTCTCTTTCAGACTTGCTGTTTTGGAGAGGGGTCATTAAATATGAACAAATCAATTTTAAAATGTTTTAGTATAACTGTAGAAATACAAGGTTGTTTGATGAAATTTGAAATTAGTTTATGACAGAATGAATTAAGATTTTGCTTCGTATTCATCAAAATTTCTGTGATTAAAACGTTTAAAACGACGTCATTAAATGATGATAAAAAACAATAAAGACGAAACGTAGTTATTATATAAAGGGAAATGTTATAGAAATGTTTCAAAATAAATAAGGCAGATTTAACTCGATGTTGGGATATATCTGGAATTCATCTTCTGACACCATTTCTTTCAGAGACGAAGTTTTCTGCTCACATTAAAAAATAAGTCGCACGCAAAAATTAATTCATTTATTTCGCATCTGACAAAGTAACAGATCAAAATATCAATTCGCTCGAAAATAGCCGATCAATTTAATGCTGGGCTTAGATATATGAAAACATTAGGTGATTTTCAGCCTTTTAGTAATTTCATTATATAACAGTTCAATCTAGATTAAAATGATTTTAACCCCGACTCTGTTGTATGGACTCAATCAGCAGAATTAATCACCCACAGTGACATCTACATCACACATATCTTGTACTTTTGAATGGCATATGTTTGTATATATTTTCCTCAGATAAAAGATACGAAACTTAAATCACTATGAAACAAAGAAACCAAAACGGATCATATAACACGTCTATACCATGAAGACAGGTATCATTCCTTTTCAGTGCCTTATGCAATTTATCATCATCATCATTATGATTGTCATTATTCTTCCTTTGAGACTTTTTCACACCAGCGTTAGCTGAGAGGTTTTCATTTGAGTTTGAGTGACACCAAGTCTCCTCAACTTGCCAGGACTCTTCTCAGTATTCTGGCCGATCTTAATAATAATGTAGTCTGGATGGTCTCTAGCTGTAATTTATTTCCATGTTGTCCACTTTTTTCACCAATCTTTTTGGGAATGTTCAAATTGCACCAATTTCAGTTCGTATCACCATCAACTTTGTGTTTCATAATGATTTAGTCCTCTAAATGCAAATTCTATGTATTTATCTCTCTTTCCGCTTTCTTTAATTTTCTTCTGAGGTCTGGGTGGACAGTAAAGTCCACTATTCAGGCTCGGCAAGTTGCCTCTTTTGTTGACTATCACTAGGGCTAGTCGTCTGATCGAGATTAGATAATCCGTTGATATCTCAAAACCCCAGAGAACTTTATGCATCTCATTCTCCAGGATGATTTCTGGGTTGTGCAAATACCACTTGTTAGCATGGTCAAATTTCAATTTCTTGCACAATTCCCAGTGAGTTACTTTTCCCCACCTTGTCGAGTCTAGTCTTGCACTCTCTTTGCGCCGATTTGCCACATTCACTAATTATGTGATTTACTGTTTTGTCTCCATCACCGCATAACCTACATTATATATTTTGCTCTAGCATAGTCCTTATGACGTTGTTTTGTGCCATTTGAGGAGATTCAGTTTCAATCTTAAGGTTTCCCTTTTTTAGCACTGTTCATGTCTTTTCGTGTAAGATTTCACTTATATGTCATCTGAAATTGCCAAAGTGTTGGGTTTTTTTTCCTTCCGATTTTCATTTTCTAGTTATCGCTCAACTGGTTCTTTGTGCTTTTTCTATTAGCTGTAATTGGTCTTTCTTTGTTCTTTTTATGTAATCTTCGAGTCATCGTATGGAAGCATCAGCGCTATCTTCAATGCTTTTGAATCCTCTTCCTCCTTCTTTTCATCACACATATAGTCTCTCTGTCATCTCATATAGATTGCCATTAGTTTCCTTGATCTCTGGTCCATTTATTCAAGTTCTCTCATCCACTTTAAGAATGGTCCCAAGTATCTTACAAGAGGGGATGCCCAGGTGTTTATCTCTTTGATGAGATTTTTTTCTGTTTTATAGTTTGGTTTCTAGTCGGTTTCTCATTCTCCTGAGATTTTTTTTTCTTTCATCATTTGTTTGAAGGTGTCGACTTCCAATATTCCTAAGTATTCGTAAGTTGACTTTTCTCCAAGCGTTCTATTTTTATTTATTTTTTTATTTTTTTGATTTGGTAGTTCTGTCCCTTCAATCATTCGTCGTTTTCCGCTTCTAATTTTTAGCCTGGCACGTTTTACAATAACAAATTCCATCACTATATCCTCACTGTCTATGTTAGAGTTTCCAATTTTTTTTTTTCACTCATGCAACCAGTTTGATGTCGTCACTGTATATTTAGTGATTGATATTTTCTTTTAGTAAGCTTATATCCGCCTACACATTTCTTAAGTATTTTCCTGAGTGGAATCATCGCTATTACAAATAGTAATGATGATAGTTCATCTTCCTGGAAGATAAATCTGGATTTTTAGATAAGCTAAAGCTTTTTTTCCTACTGTCAATTCCCCTCCAGTTCTTCATGGTCTTCCCGATTAACTTTATGACATTGTAAGCTATCTTGTACATTTTGAAACAGCCTGTTATCTATCTTTGCGGGATCATATTATATGCCTTTTTGTGGTTAAATCACGTTATAGCTTCATTGTCTTGTTCTCCTTGAGAGTGTGTTTATTAATGTATTGTAGATCTTTTCTTTTTCACTCGTGGGATCCTTTCTGTTCTTTGTGAAACAGTCTGCGGCTTACTAACGAATAGTAACCCTTCTCTCTAATTTATGGCGTTAGTATTATCATCGGTCGGCATGTTATGGGTCTATAATTTTTGGATGCCGTTCCTTTGGGGCTCTTTTTGGACTAAGGTAGTCTTTTCTTTAGTCATCCATTCAGTTATGTTTATTTTCACTAAGCATGCATTCATTTCGAGTGTTAATCTGTCGAGGATAGAAGTGAACTTTTTAAAAGTAGAATCCATATATACGATCATGGTCATACTATCATTTCCCATTTGTTATCTTTTAGTGTTGCTCCGAGAGAATTGTGGTGTATTTTCACCGTAAGGCCTTCTTTGAGTCTTGAATTGTTTGGCCCTATCTCAGTATCTTTATAGTCTTTCTTCTCTCGCCAGTACCTTTTAATTTATCTCTTCAAGGTGCATTTTTGTTTCAATAGTGTTGCTTTCATCTTTTCGTTCCAACATATTCCAGCGTTTTTCCTCTATCTTAGCATTTTTGTTCGTTGTAGATTTTTTATTTGTGTTTCCAGTCTAATTTTCCTTCCAAGTTTTCAATTTATAATCATGTTCTACAGAAGAACATCAATTTTATCACAGACTAATTTTGCTCCTGCATGGATTAGTTCGTTTAACTCCGTGATGTTATTCGTTGAGATATGTCTTGATAATTTGTTTATTATTTTAGTTTCTATCTTGACTGTTTTGTAATCTTGGTTCGGAAAGATGTTAATATGGTCTTCTTTTCAGACATAATTTTTTTTCATAATCACCACATTCATTTCTTCTGGTGTTAGTTTTTGTTCTGTGGGTTTTTTTGGCGGGGAAGTTGTATTTCGATTACTATTACTTAGCGTTTCCATTTGATTAAAGGAATCTTGTTTTTTTAGTATTTATCGCTTCGTTTCAGGAATAGGGTCACGTTGACACGTTTTTCTATTTATTTGTTGATATATTTCAAATAAGAAAACTAACATTTCTACAGCATCGTCGTAATTTGGTCAGTCAGTCTTTGCATTAATGTCTTAAATATTGTGCAATCTCACCATTTCTCTCTTATTCTCTTTTTAGACACTCTTTGTGTAGGGTTTCACCGAAAATAACAGTGAAGCGCAAGTTTGTTGTCTACTCTAGTTCATTTTCTGTGTAGGTGTCTCTGATTTGAGTGGTTGCTAAGTTCGTCATTTATATACCGGAAAAAAAAAAACAGCCAACATTCGCAGGAAGCCGATTATGTCTCTATGCTGAATATCAAGGAAGCCTCTGTTGATCATTTTAGCCAAACCTGTTGTCTCGGTCCCACGTTGAATTATGTTTCGATATGTCATTTGTTCATTGGTTGTATATTTTTGTTATACTATACCCATAAGTTGTTTATTATCTGCGCTCTTGACAAACATCCGACCACCTACCCGTATAGTAAGAAAACTTTTTAGCGGTTCGAGGAAAGAAGAGGAAAATATGCCGTAAATATATTAAGTTTTATTTCAGTTAATGTCCTGAGTGGACTTATTTATTTCATTATATTTTCCCCATTTTTACTTTACCGTATTACTGATATTTTATTCGTTAAACACTGAGCTATTTGCGGCTATTCTTTTATTATGATTTTAGTTTTGCTTTTTAAGAATGTAATATCATTTAGATCTTTCTTTTCTTTTCTTTTGTTGATTAAAATTTAGTCAACTGTGTAGGATTATTTTATATTTTCCTTATGTTAAGTTTTCCTTTCTGACCACTCCTACTCAATTCTTAATTACAGGTTCAAACCACCTTTCAAATATGTTAAAATTACTCTAACTACCTTATGTGTACAAAGACTAATTGTTATAGCAGTAAAACAAAACCAAAAATAAAAACTTGAAGCATGCGATTCAAATAGATTGTTTAGGCAAGACTTTAAATATATACTGACCATTTTGATTTTCGAAAATCATCACAGATCATAGAGCAGAGTTTTTTTTTTCTTTTTCTTTCGGGCCATTCTGTTTTGAGACTGTCTCCTGAAATGAAAGAATTTCTCTCTTCTTTTAAATAAATTCATAAATTTAGTCACGTGACATCAGATTTTTCTATTTCTCGCTTATGTTAAACCTCTTTTTCTGACTACTCCTACCAAATTCTAAATTAAGGCTTCAAACCGCCTTTCAAATATACTAAATTTACACTATGTTATGTATTCAATGATAACCATATTATCATTATAACTATTATCATTATTAGAAGTATTAATAGTATCAAAAATAATTCTGTTATAATTCATATTTTTTATTATAAACAATAATAATAATATGATTCATAATTATTGTAATACTTGATATTTTTCTCTTTGCAGAAATTGTTTTATAAAATTTGGGCTGTCTTTG